>CM065802.1:223893095-223916952 GCA_033398695.1 Orobanche coerulescens | reverse complement strand
TTAGAAATAAATTTCGAGACATATTTTTTTTCAAATGAGTTATTTTCTTGTGGTGTATCCAGGTGCCACAATATATTTCAAAATTTTTCTGCCTCGAGGACCAAAATATTTTGAGATATTTTCAATGTTTTAGAAACACTTTTATTTAGACCCGAGGGTCGAATATTCTGAAAGTTTTCACTAAGAGAAAGTGTCCTCATTTTTATCAAATGCGAAATGGTTCTCCAAAGTCTCGATAACGATGTTTCACGTTTGTACTTTTTGAAGGGTGATACTCAAGATCAATCGGTGTTCTTCTAAATTATTATTAAAATGAGGTTTTCGTTTTTAAAACCTATCCATTCCCGTTTGAGGGCTGGGTATATATGTATGATGTTCGCGTTGTCATTTTGATGTTTGCTCCCGAGTATGACCGAATTGGCGGTGTGAGCGTTGAGTCATTTTCCACACATTTGTTGTGTTAGCCCCTTGTGAGAGGTGGGATGTTGGTGTTGAATATTGTCGCCTCGTGGTGATTTCTGCGTTGTCGCGCATGTGCGAGCTGTTAGAGCTTGGGTTGGTATGGCTGTGTGCATCGGTGATCGTTCCGTTATGTGTCGGTTGTTTAATGTCTTGTTACCTTGCTCCTGTTTTTGTGAATTTCGTGGATGAGGTCGGAGGTAATACCCGAACTATTTTGACTTCCGTATCTTCTCTTTCTCCAGTCTATCGATTCGCTCATGTTCGTTGATACTTTATGAACTTGTTCTGTATTTCGGTTTCATCGTCCGAACGAACTGCGATCTTGTTATGGGTCGATCTGGTTATCGCCGTGACTTTTCGGGTTCGGTTCGACCCTTGTGAACCTTGTTCGGGAGTGACATCATCTGGTTCTATTAGTTCTTTTATTCGAAGTGGATCGGATTTGGAACTCTTGTGTTTTCGACTTTGTCGACTCATCATGTTCATTGACATTTTCTGAGCTTGTCCTGCCCCTTGCTTTTGTTGATCGAACGAGGGTGGTATTAATTCGGAATTACTCGTTCGTCGTTGTGACCTTTCAATCGTTATTCCCTTTCCTGTGGATCTTATGCGAGTGTGCATCTTGTTGTTTTCACCGGATCATGTTTTGTCTCAAGTCGAGATGTGAACCTCGGAGTTGTCGGTTGAACCTTATTGTTCTTCGTGATCCGAACATGATCGTTCGATTTTTTTTGTCTCGATCTTTGTGGTTCGATCGTTTGATTGTTCGGTTTTTGTTGATCTCGTTTCGTGATTGTTGAACATTCAGACTCCTTCGAAATTTCCTTAAGTTCGGGAAATTAGTCTCGTTTTCGATCTTCCAACCCTTGGGCGGTGGAATTCCGTATTTGTTCAGCGTGTGGCTCATGTTTTGATTGATATACCGTTGGGTTGGTCAATCGTATTGATTTTCGTTGGTTGTGTTTTGTGATTGTTCGGATAATCGACTTGATTGTATTATCTGTTTGATGACACTTGTCACTTGTTGATTTTATTATGTCTCTACCGGTGGCATTGTGTTGGTCGTCCTGGAGCGTGTTTTCACGCCGTTTATTCCTTTGCGTTGCTTGTAACGTTTCGCCGATGGGCGTAAGTTACGCATTTCTTGTGTATCTCGTTGAGTTTTCCTGGCGGGGATATTGCTTCTCCCTACTTGTTTTAAGTTTCGGGACGAAACTTCTTTTAAGGAGGGTAGAATGTAATATCCGCAATTTCGAATTTTGGTAATTTTCTTTTTTTTGGTGTATTTCTCGATCGTAGTGACCCTCGTGTACCTTTTAGTGTGTCCTTCCTCTCAACTGTTGAACTGTATGCTCGTTATTGCTGTGCGGAACCGCCGTTTCGGGGTTGCCGTGGATCCATTTCGTGTTATTGGTTCCCAAATATTGATTCCTATCGTTTTATTCTCTTTCCGGATCATTTTCATCATTTTGGGACCCAAAAGGGGGTGTGGGCCGCGGCACAAGATGTGTGTGCCGCGGCACACAAATTTCTTCAGTTGTTGGTCGAGCGAATCGCATCTGTGCCGCGGCACACCCATCCGATGCCGCGGCACGATGCAGAAATCGATGCGCGGCACACCCGTCGGTGCCGCGGCACACCGTGTGACGTCTGCGACCAAAACCCAGTATCTGGGTCGCGGCACACCAGTGTCTTGCGACACTGTCGAAACCTGGGAGTAATTTTTCGGCCTGTGCCGCGGCACACTTCGGCTGTGCCGCGGCACACCAAGCGGTCAACTGTGCAATCTCGTCCTTATTAGACGAGATCGGCCATTTTCTCCTCCATTTCACCTGCGCGAGAGAGGGAGATCCAGGGGGAGAGAACTTCTCAAGCATTCTTCATTCGGGGGTCGATTTTCATCATTCTCCTTCGGTTGTGAGGCCCGGATTATCAATCTAACGCGTGTTCTACGGATCTTAGTACTTGAATCTCCAAAGGTAATATCTCTAGAACCCTATTTTCGATTAATTTGGGGGTTTTGGGATTTTCTTCCGATTCGTTCCGTTTTGTTGGTGGATTCATGGTGTATACGATTAATATTGTTAGTATCTTTAGTTTTCCTACGGATTCATGGATATTTTGTGGATTTTTACGGAATCGAGAGGGTTTGGTTGTGGTCCGCCCTCGTTGTTATTTTTGGTACGAATATACATGAATCGTAGGCGGGTTTCCGGGTGTATTCCATTTCCGTAATCGTCTAGAGTTGGTTGTGATTGTGTTATTCGAATCGTTAGGTTCGGTTCCGTTGATTCCTAGTGTTCGTCGATGATTATCCTTCCGTTCGTTGTCGTCTTCCTTTTCGATGACATCGGGCGTTTCGTAGCTTCCCGGTTGAGCCGTGTTCGTCGGAATACTTGCGTGCCAATTTCGAGGCAAGTACCTTGTCCATACTATTCTTGTTTTGAGGATATGATAATTGGTGATCGTCTTGGTGTGTTGTTTATTTGTTTGAAATGAGTTTTCAAAAGATTTCGGTTCGGCCTCGTTAAAGGCTTTCTTTCAAAATGCGTGTGTGTTTTGTGAACGGCGTGTTTTGGGAATTGATTATGATTTGATTATTTTGAATGTTGAAGGATTTGATGATGATACTCATATTGTTTAAAGTTATGGAATCGTGTATTCCGTATTTAATCTTGTTATCGTGTTTTGAAGAGTTTGATAATGGTGTCGAGTTAATGGCCATCTCTAGTGAGTATTCTTAATGAACTTACATTCTTAGCATGTTAGTTTTGCATGAGTAATGTGTGTGTGTGTATGCTCACTACGGGTTAGATCCGACGGGGTCTCGGTAGGGGTCCACAGAGACGTGGATCGACGAGCTTGCTTTTAACCACTACGGGTTAGATCCGACGGGGTCTCAGTAGGGGTCCACAGAGACGTGGATCGACGGTTAATTGTGGTGGATTTTACAAATGTGACTTATTTATGGCATTTCCGGAAATGAGCGCTTTTGAACGGTTTTCATGATTGCATGCATTGACTAAGTGTGTAAGAGGTAAGTTGTTCGTTTGGCCTACTTGGCTAGGATGGCACTAGAGTATTTTGTTGTTTGTGTTAAATCCTTTATTTGTGGATTTTGATGTTGGGAGACGAACCTTGTGGTCGTTCTTGTGTACTGTGAGTTGATGAGATTTGGGGCTAAAATCCCAATGGTTTTGTAAAAGTCATTTTACGGATTTGGGGCTAAAATCCCAACGGTTTGGTAAAGGTGATTTTACGGAAAGTAAACTTTTGGGGCGGTGACCCCTTTTGTCTTTTGGATTTTGAAAAGTAGGATTTGATAATCTTAAATTGTTTTCTATTAAAACTCTCGATGGCATTCTAAACCGTGTTATAAATTATTTCCATTGATTTATGATATTTCGATTTTGAAAGGTTTTCTCAAACTCTTGCCTCGGGAAGTACTTTTCGTTTCGTTTGGATCTTTGAGGATTACTGGTTATTGTTATTCGTGGAATGTGAATTGTATGGCTCGTATTTGCACTTTGTTCTTGCACTAGCAAAACAGTGGAGTTTTGCTAACCCCCGAGTATTCGGGGGGTGGATGTCTGTTTTTGCATTCAGGTTTTGGAGCATAACACAGGGTCGGCACGAAGGATGATGAAAGATGATCGATACTAATCACATGAGGAACCGTACTTTGTTTATTGGTTCAGTTGTACTCTATTTTTCCGCTGCTATATTTTCCCGTTGTATGGGTGTGGTTGTATTTTGACCCCTGTGTGGGCATGAGTTGTATTTGAGTTGTATGTATTTGTTGAAAGACCAAATCGGTCTACTGAGTCATTTTAGCCTTAAAGGCATGGTTGAGTTGTTATATGTTGTTACCAGCCTGGTAGATCCTTGAGGAAAGGTTCTACGGCATGTAATATCCCTGAGCGGATTGGGGGTGTTACATAAATGGTATCGGAGCTTTGGTTGTGGAAACCTAGGCTGTCGGGTCAAGTCGTGTTGTTTGAGTCTTGTTTCATCGGATTTTATCTGACTGAGTCGTGTCGCGACGCGTCGTTTGAGTTTGTTGGTCGTGATTAGTATCGTGGGGCGATCATCATCTTCGTGCGACCTGTGGAAGTAAGTCTCCCTTCTTTGTGTTGTGCCTCGTGTGACACGAGCTATTTTTATGATTATTTGTTAAGTGATGGAATCCTTATGTGGATTTTGATTTCACGATATGTATTTAATCGACTCTCGTATTTGATTTATACGAGGAGTGTCGTCGCTTGTGATGTCTTTTATTGTTGTTTTTGTCCGTTGCTGATGATTTTCGAATCGATTTGCACATTTTACAAGTTCTCTTGTGGAAGCTTTGTGCTTATACGCGTTCGACTTGTTCACTAGCCAAAGGCGGTAGGGTCTTTAGAGGCCTCGAATGGGGCCGATTGTTTTGTTACGAATGTGGTTATTTGACTCTAATATTTTGTTCTTATGAGGAGTAGTGTTCTTTGGATTGTGCATGTTGAATCGTATTTCTTTTATCCGATGCGTGAGTTCTTTTGTAATGACTTTCGGTATTTTACCGACCGAGTTTTATTTCGATAACCGCTTCCCTTAACCGAGTTTTTGGCATTATGGCCTTGATCGCTTTGGCGAAATTCTTATGACGGTATTTAGTATTTTGTAAATGGCTTTCGTGAGTTTTTGAAATATTACCGTCATCAGCCTTTTTGGCATTTTTGTAAATGGTTTTTAGCCTGGGGTTCCGACGCGGGACCCACAGCGCTATGATGTTCCGTGTGATTACCTGAAATTTTTGGGCATTCTAGCCTTTTTGGCATCGTCCTTTTTGGCATTGAATTATTTTCAAAAACTTGAGTATCTTAGAAATAAATTTCGAGACATATTTTTTTTCAAATGAGTTATTTTCTTGTGGTGTATCCAGGTGCCACAATATATTTCAAAAATTTTCTGCCTCGAGGACCAAAATATTTTGAGATATTTTCAATGTTTTAGAAACACTTTTATTTAGACCCGAGGGTCGAATATTCTGAAAGTTTTCACTAAGAGAAAGTGTCCTCATTTTTATCAAATGCGAAATGGTTCTCCAAAGTCTCGATAACGATGTTTCACGTTTGTACTTTTGAAGGGTGATACTCAAGATCAATCGGTGTTCTTCTAAATTATTATTAAAATGAGGTTTTCGTTTTTAAAACCTATCCATTCCCGTTTGAGGGCTGGGTATATATGTATGATGTTCGCGTTGTCATTTTGATGTTTGCTCCCGAGTATGACCGAATTGGCGGTGTGAGCGTTGAGTCGTTTTCCACACATTTGTTGTGTTAGCCCCTTGTGAGAGGTGGGATGTTGGTGTTGAATATTGTCGCCTCGTGGTGATTTCTGCGTTGTCGCGCATGTGCGAGCTGTTAGAGCTTGGGTTGGTATGGCCGTGTGCATCGGTGATCGTTCCGTTATGTGTCGGTTGTTTAATGTCTTGTTACCTTGCTCCTGTTTTTGTGAATTTCGTGGATGAGGTCGGAGGTAATACCCGAACTATTTTGACTTCCGTATCTTCTCTTTCTCCAGTCTATCGATTCGCTCATGTTCGTTGATACTTTATGAACTTGTTCTGTATTTCGGTTTCATCGTCCGAACGAACTGCGATCTTGTTATGGGTCGATCTGGTTATCGCCGTGACTTTTCGGGTTCGGTTCGACCCTTGTGAACCTTGTTCGGGAGTGACATCATCTGGTTCTATTAGTTCTTTTATTCGAAGTGGATCGGATTTGGAACTCTTGTGTTTTCGACTTTGTCGACTCATCATGTTCATTGACATTTTCTGAGCTTGTCCTGCCCCTTGCTTTTGTTGATCGAACGAGGGTGGTATTAATTCGGAATTACTCGTTCGTCGTTGTGACCTTTCAATCGTTATTCCCTTTCCTGTGGATCTTATGCGAGTGTGCATATTGTTGTTTTCACCGGATCATGTTTTGTCTCGAGTCGAGATGTGAACCTCGGAGTTGTCGGTTGAACCTTATTGTTCTTCGTGATCCGAACATGATCGTTCGATTTTTTTTGTCTCGATCTTTGTGGTTCGATCGTTTGATTGTTCGGTTTTTGTTGATCTCGTTTCGTGATTGTTGAACATTCAGACTCCTTCGAAATTTCCTTAAGTTCGGGAAATGAGTCTCGTTTTCGATCTTCCAACCCTTGGGCGGTGGAATTCCGTATTTGTTTAGCGTGTGGCTCATGTTTTGATTGATATACCGTTGGGTTGGTCAATCGTATTGATTTTCGTTGGTTGTGTTTTGTGATTGTTCGGATAATCGACTTGATTGTATTATCTGTTTGATGACACTTGTCACTTGTTGATTTTATTATGTCTCTACCGGTGGCATTGTGTTGGTCGTCCTGGAGCGTGTTTTCACGCCGTTTATTCCTTTGCGTTGCTTGTAACGTTTCGCCGATGGGCGTAAGTTACGCATTTCTTGTGTATCTCGTTGAGTTTTCCTGGCGGGGATATTGCTTCTCCCTACTTGTTTTAAGTTTCGGGACGAAACTTCTTTTAAGGAGGGTAGAATGTAATATCCGCAATTTCGAATTTTGGTAATTTTCTTTTTTTTTGGTGTATTTCTCGATCGTAGTGACCCTCGTGTACCTTTCAGTGTGTCCTTCCTCTCAACTGTTGAACTGTATGCTCGTTATTGTTGTGCGGAACCGCCGTTTCGAGGTTGCCGTGGATCCATTTCGTGTTATTGGTTCCCAAATATTGATTCCTATCGTTTTATTCTCTTTCCGGATCATTTTCATCATTTTGGGACCCAAAAGGGGGTGTGGGCCGCGGCACAAGATGTGTGTGCCGCGGCACACAAATTGCTTCAGTTGTTGGTCGAGCGAACTGTACTCTGTGCCGCGGCACACCCATCCGGTGCCGCGGCACAGTGCCGAGTCAGTGCCGCGGCACACCCGTCCGGTGCCGTGGCACACCCGTGTGACATCTGCGACCAAAACCCGATCATGCGGGTGCGCGGCACACCAGTGTCTTGCGCGGCTGCTATCGAAACACAGGAGTAATTTTTCGGCCTGTGCCGCGGCATACTTCGGCTGTGCCGCGGCACACCAAGCGGTCAACTGTGCAATCTCGTCCTTATTAGACGAGATCGGCCATTTTCTCCTCCATTTCACCTGCGCGAGAGAGGGAGATCCAGGGGGGAGAGAACTTCTCAAGCATTCTTCATTCGGGGGTCGATTTTCATCATTCTCCTTCGGTTGTGAGGCCTGGATTATCAATCTAACGCGTGTTCTACGGATCTTAGTACTTGAATCTCCAAAGGTAATATCTCTAGAACCCTATTTTCGATTAATTTGGGGGTTTTGGGATTTTCTTCCGATTCGTTCCGTTTTGTTGGTGGATTCATGGTGTATACGATTAATATTGTTAGTATCTTTAGTTTTCCTACGGATTCATGGATATTTTGTGGATTTTTACGGAATCGAGAGGGTTTGGTTGTGGTCCGCCCTCGTTGTTATTTTTGGTACGAATATACATGAATCGTAGGCGGGTTTCCGGGTGTATTCCATTTCCGTAATCGTCTAGAGTTGGTTGTGATTGTGTTATTCGAATCGTTAGGTTCGGTTCCGTTGATTCCTAGTGTTCGTCGATGATTATCCTTCCGTTCGTTGTCGTCTTCCTTTTCGATGACATCGGGCGTTTCGTAGCTTCCCGGTTGAGCCGTGTTCGTCGGAATACTTGCGTGCCAATTTCGAGGCAAGTACCTTGTCCATACTATTCTTGTTTTGAGGATATGATAATTGGTGATCGTCTTGGTGTGTTGTTTATTTGTTTGAAATGAGTTTCAAAAGATTTCGGTTCGGCCTCATTAAAGGCTTTCTTTCAAAATGCGTGTGTGTTTTGTGAACGGCGTGTTTTGGGAATTGATTATGATTTGATTATTTTGAACGTTGAAGGATTTGATGATGATACTCCTATTGTTTAAAGTTATGGAATCGTGTATTCCGTATTTAATCCTGTTATCGTGTTTTGAAGAGTTTGATAATGGTGTCGAGTTAATGGCCATCTCTAGTGAGTATTCTTAATGAACTTACATTCTTAGCATGTTAGTTTTGCATGAGTAATGTGTGTGTGTGTGTGTATGCTCACTACGGGTTAGATCCGACGGGGTCTCGGTAGGGGTCCACAGAGACGTGGATCGACGAGCTTGCTTTTAACCACTACGGGTTAGATCCGACGGGGTCTCGGTAGGGGTCCACAGAGACGTGGATCGACGGTTAATTGTGGCGCATTTTACAAATGTGACTTATTTATGGCATTTCCGGAAATGAGCGCTTTTGAACGGTTTTCATGATTGCATGCATTGACTAAGTGTGTAAGAGGTAAGTTGTTCGTTTGGCCTACTTGGCTAGGATGGCACTAGAGTATTTTGTTGTTTGTGTTAAATCCTTTATTTGTGGATTTTGATGTTGGGAGACGAACCTTGTGGTCGTTCTTGTGTACTGTGAGTTGATGAGATTTGGGGCTAAAATCCCAATGGTTTTGTAAAAGTCATTTTACGGATTTGGGGCTAAAATCCCAACGGTTTGGTAAAGGTGATTTTACGGAAAGTAAACTTTTGGGGCGGTGACCCCTTTTGTCTTTTGGATTTTGAAAAGTAGGATTTGATAATCCTAAATTGTTTTCTATTAAAACTCTCGATGGCATTCTAAACCGTGTTATAAATTATTTCCATTGATTTATGATATTTCGATTTTGAAAGGTTTTCTCAAACTCTTGCCTCGGGAAGTACTTTTCGTTTCGTTTGGATCTTTGAGGATTCCTGGTTATTGTTATTCGTGGAATGTGAATTGTATGGCTCGTATTTGCACTTTGTTCTTGCACTAGCAAAACAGTGGAGTTTTGCTAACCCCCGAGTATTCGGGGGGTGGATGTCTGTTTTTGCATTCAGGTTTTGGAGCATAACACAGGGTCGGCACGAAGGATGATGAAAGATGATCGATACTAATCACATGAGGAACCGTACTTTGTTTATTGGTTCAGTTGTACTCTATTTTTCCGCTGCTATATTTTCCCGTTGTATGGGTGTGGTTGTATTTTGACCCCTGTGTGGTCATGAGTTGTATTTGAGTTGTATGTATTTGTTGAAAGACCAAATCGGTCTACTGAGTCATTTTAGCCTTAAAGGCATGGTTGAGTTGTTATATGTTGTTACCAGCCTGGTAGATCCTTGAGGAAAGGTTCTACGGCGTGTAATATCCCTGAGCGGATTGGGGGTGTTACATAAATGGTATCGGAGCTTTGGTTGTGGAAACCTAGGCTGTCGGGTCAAGTCGTGTTGTTTGAGTCTTGTTTCATCGGATTTTATCTGACTGAGTCGTGTCGCGACGCGTCGTTTGAGTTTGTTGGTCGTGATTAGTATCGTGGGGCGATCATCATCTTCGTGCGACCTGTGGAAGTAAGTCTCCCTTCTTTGTGTTGTGCCTCGTGTGACACGAGCTATTTTTATGATTATTTGTTAAGTGATGGAATCCTTATGTGGATTTTGATTTCACGATATGTATTTAATCGACTCTCGTATTTAATTTATACGAGGAGTGTCGTCGCTTGTGATGTCTTTTTATTGTTGTTTTTGTCCGTTGCTGATGATTTTCGAATCGATTTGCACATTTTACAAGTTCTCTTGTGGAAGCTTTGTGCTTATACACGTTCGACTTGTTCACTAGCCATTGCGGTAGGGTCTTTAGAGGCCTCGAATGGGGCCAGTTGTTTTGTTCTGAATGTGGTTATTTGACTCTAATATTTTGTTCTTATGAGGAGTAGTATTGCTGGATTGTGCATGTTGAACTGTATTTCTTTTATCCGATGCGTGAGTTCTTTTGTAATGACTTTCGGTATTT
The DNA here is from genome assembly GCA_033398695.1 of Orobanche coerulescens. Taxonomy (NCBI): domain Eukaryota; kingdom Viridiplantae; phylum Streptophyta; class Magnoliopsida; order Lamiales; family Orobanchaceae; genus Orobanche; species Orobanche coerulescens. Next base: position 223,906,602 of record CM065802.1, on the reverse strand, counting down.
TACCGACCGAGTTTTATTTCGATAACCGCTTCCCTTAACCGAGTTTTTGGCATTATGGCCTTGATCGCTTTGGCGAAATTCTTATGACGGTATTTAGTATTTTGTAAATGGCTTTCGTGAGTTTTTGAAATATTACCGTCATCAGCCTTTTTGGCATTTTTGTAAATGGTTTTTAGCCTGGGGTTCCGACGCGGGACCCACAGCGCTATGATGTTCCGTGTGATTACCTGAAATTTTTGGGCATTCTAGCCTTTTTGGCATCGTCCTTTTTGGCATTGAATTATTTTCAAAAACTTGAGTATCTTAGAAATAAATTTCGATACATATTTTTTTTCAAATGAGTTATTTTCTTGTGGTGTATCCAGTGCCACAATATATTTCAAAATTTTTCGCCTCGAGGACCAAAATATTTTGAGATATTTTCAATGTTTTAGAAACACTTTTATTTAGACCCGAGGGTCGAATATTCTGAAAGTTTTCACTAAGAGAAAGTGTCCTCATTTTTATCAAATGCGAAATGGTTCTCCAAAGTCTCGATAACGATGTTTCACGTTTGTACTTTTTGAAGGGTGATACTCAAGATCAATCGGTGTTCTTCTAAATTATTATTAAAATGAGGTTTTCGTTTTTAAAACCTATCCATTCCCGTTTGAGGGCCGGGTATATATGTATGATGTTCGCGTTGTCATTTTGATGTTTGCTCCGAGTATGACCGAATCGGTGTGAGCGTTGAGTCATTTTCCACACATTTGTTGTGTTAGCCCCTTGTGAGAGGTGGGATGTTGGTGTTGAATATTGTCGCCTCGTGGTGATTTCGCGTTGTCGCGCATGTGCGAGCCGTTAGAGCTTGGGTTGGTATGGCCGTGTGCATCGGTGATCGTTAGTTATGTGTCGGTTGTTTAATGTCTTGTTACCTTACTCTGTTTTGTGAATTTCGTGGATGAGGTCGAGGTAATACCGAACTATTTTGACTTCCGTATCTTCTCTTTCTCCAGTCTATCGATTCGCTCATGTTCGTTGATACTTTATGAACTTGTTCTGTATTTCGGTTTCATCGTCCGAACGAACTGCGATCTTGTTATGGGTCGATCTGGTTATCGCCGTGACTTTTCGGGTTCGGTTCGACCCTTGTGAACCTTGTTCGGGAGTGACATCATCTGGTTCTATTAGTTCTTTTATTCGAAGTGGATCGGATTTGGAACTCTTGTGTTTTCGACTTTGTCGACTCATCATGTTCATTGACATTTTCTGAGCTTGTCCTACCCCTTGCTTTTGTTGATCGAACGAGGGTGGTATTAATTCGGAATTACTCGTTCGTCGTTGTGACCTTTCAATCGTTATTCCCTTTCCTGTGGATCTTATGCGAGTGTGCATCTTGTTGTTTTCACCGGATCATGTTTTGTCTCAAGTCGAGATGTGAACCTCGGAGTTGTCGGTTGAACCTTATTGTTCTTCGTGATCCGAACATGATCGTTCGATTTTTTTTGTCTCGATCTTTGTGGTTCGATCGTTTGATTGTTCGGTTTTTGTTGATCTCGTTTCGTGATTGTTGAACATTCAGACTCCTTCGAAATTTCCTTAAGTTCGGGAAATTAGTCTCGTTTTCGATCTTCCAACCCTTGGGCGGTGGAATTCCGTATTTGTTCAGCGTGTGGCTCATGTTTTGATTGATATACCGTTGGGTTGGTCAATCGTATTGATTTTCGTTGGTTGTGTTTTGTGATTGTTCGGATAATCGACTTGATTGTATTATCTGTTTGATGACACTTGTCACTTGTTGATTTTATTATGTCTCTACCGGTGGCATTGTGTTGGTCGTCCTGGAGCGTGTTTTCACGCCGTTTATTCCTTTGCGTTGCTTGTAACGTTTCGCCGATGGGCGTAAGTTACGCATTTCTTGTGTATCTCGTTGAGTTTTCCTGGCGGGGATATTGCTTCTCCCTACTTGTTTTAAGTTTCGGGACGAAACTTCTTTTAAGGAGGGTAGAATGTAATATCCGCAATTTCGAATTTTGGTAATTTTCTTTTTTTTGGCGTATTTCTCGATCGTAGTGACCCTCGTGTACCTTTCAGTGTGTCCTTCCTCTCAACTGTTGAACTGTATGCTCGTTATTGTTGTGCGGAACCGCCGTTTCGGGGTTGCCGTGGATCCATTTCGTGTTATTGGTTCCCAAATATTGATTCCTATCGTTTTATTATCTTTAGGATCATTTTCATCATTTTGGGACCCAAAGGGGGTGTGGGCAGCGGCACAAGATGTGTGTGCCGCGGCACACAAATTTCTTCGATTGTTGGTCGAAGCGGACTTGTGTGCGCGGCACACCCATCCGTGCCGCGGCACGATCCGAAATCGATCTTGCGGCACACCCGTCCGTGCGCGGCACACCGTGTGACGTCTGCGACCAAAACCCGATCAGACGGGTCCGCGGCACACCAGTGTCTTGCCGCGACACCGTCGAAACACAGGAGTAATTTTTCGGCTGTGCCGCGGCACACTTCGTGCCGCGGCACACCAAGCGGTCAATCGTGCAATCTCGTCCTTATTAGACGAGATCGGCCATTTTCTCCTCCATTTCACTGCGAGAGGGAGATCCGGGGAGAGAACTTCTCAAGCATTCTTCATTCGGGGTCGATTTTCATCATTCTCCTTCGGTTGTGAGGCCGGATTATCAATCTAACGCGTGTTCTACGGATCTTAGTACTTGAATCTCCAAAGGTAATATCTCTAGAACCCTATTTTCGATTAATTTGGGGTTTTGGGATTTTCTTCCGATTCGTTCCGTTTTGTTGGTGGATTCATGGTGTATACGATTAATATTGTTAGTATCTTTAGTTTTCCTACGGATTCATGGATATTTTGTGGATTTTTACGGAATCGAGAGGGTTTGGTTGTGGTCCGCCCTCGTTGTTATTTTTGGTACGAATATACATGAATCGTAGGCGGGTTTCCGGGTGTATTCCATTTCCGTAATCGTCTAGAGTTGGTTGTGATTGTGTTATTCGAATCGTTAGGTTCGGTTCCGTTGATTCCTAGTGTTCGTCGATGATTATCCTTCCGTTCGTTGTCGTCTTCCTTTTCGATGACATCGGGCGTTTCGTATCTTCCCGGTTGAGCCGTGTTCGTCGGAATACTTGCGTGCCAATTTCGAGGCAAGTACCTTGTCCATACTATTCTTGTTTTGAGGATATGATAATTGGTGATCGTCTTGGTGTGTTGTTTATTTGTTTGAAATGAGTTTTCAAAAGATTTCGGTTTGGCCTCGTTAAAGGCTTTCTTTCAAAATGCGTGTGTGTTTTGTGAACGGCGTGTTTTGGGAATTGATTATGATTTGATTATTTTGAACGTTGAAGGATTTGATGATGATACTCCTATTGTTTAAAGTTATGGAATCGTGTATTCCGTATTTAATCTTGTTATCGTGTTTTGAAGAGTTTGATAATGGTGTCGAGTTAATGGCCATCTCTAGTGAGTATTCTTAATGAACTTACATTCTTAGCATGTTAGTTTTGCATGAGTAATGTGTGTGTGTATGCTCACTACGGGTTAGATCCGACGGGGTCTCGGTAGGGGTCCACAGAGACGTGGATCGACGAGCTTGCTTTTAACCACTACGGGTTAGATCCGACGGGGTCTCGGTAGGGGTCCACAGAGACGTGGATCGACGGTTAATTGTGGTGCATTTTACAAATGTGACTTATTTATGGCATTTCCGGAAATGAGCGCTTTTGAACGGTTTTCATGATTGCATGCATTGACTAAGTGTGTAAGAGGTAAGTTGTTCGTTTGGCCTACTTGGCTAGGATGGCACTAGAGTATTTTGTTGTTTGTGTTAAATCCTTTATTTGTGGATTTTGATGTTGGGAGACGAACCTTGTGGTCGTTCTTGTGTACTGTGAGTTGATGAGATTTGGGGCTAAAATCCCAATGGTTTTGTAAAAGTCATTTTACGGATTTGGGGCTAAAATCCCAACGGTTTGGTAAAGGTGATTTTACGGAAAGTAAACTTTTGGGGCGGTGACCCCTTTTGTCTTTTGGATTTTGAAAAGTAGGATTTGATAATCCTAAATTGTTTTCTATTAAAACTCTCGATGGCATTCTAAACCGTGTTATAAATTATTTCCATTGATTTATGATATTTCGATTTTGAAAGGTTTTCTCAAACTCTTGCCTCGGGAAGTACTTTTCGTTTCGTTTGGATCTTTGAGGATTCCTGGTTATTGTTATTCGTGGAATGTAAATTGTATGGCTCGTATTTGCACTTTGTTCTTGCACTAGCAAAACAGTGGAGTTTTGCTAACCCCGAGTATTCGGGGTGGATGTCTGTTTTTGCATTCAGGTTTTGGAGCATAACACAGGGTCGGCACGAAGGATGATGAAAGATGATCGATACTAATCACATGAGGAACCGTACTTTGTTTATTGGTTCAGTTGTACTCTATTTTTCCGCTGCTATATTTTCCCGTTGTATGGGTGTGGTTGTATTTTGACCCCTGTGTGGTCATGAGTTGTATTTGAGTTGTATGTATTTGTTGAAAGACCAAATCGGTCTACTGAGTCATTTTAGCCTTAAAGGCATGGTTGAGTTGTTATATGTTGTTACCATCCTGGTAGATCCTTGAGGAAAGGTTCTACGGCATGTAATATCCCTGAGCGGATTGGGGGTGTTACATAAATGGTATCGGAGCTTTGGTTGTGGAAACCTAGGCTGTCGGGTCAAGTCGTGTTGTTTGAGTCTTGTTTCATCGGATTTTATCTGACTGAGTCGTGTCGCGACGCGTCGTTTGAGTTTGTTGGTCGTGATTAGTATCGTGGGGCGATCATCATCTTCGTGCGACCTGTGGAAGTAAGTCTCCCTTCTTTGTGTTGTGCCTCGTATGACATGAGCTATTTTTATGATTATTTGTTAAGTGATGGAATCCTTATGTGGATTTTGATTTCACGATATGTATTTAATCGACTCTCGTATTTGATTTATACGAGGAGTGTCGTCGCTTGTGATGTCTTTTTATTGTTGTTTTTGTCCGTTGCTGATGATTTTCGAATCGATTTGCACATTTTACAAGTTCTCTTGTGGAAGCTTTGTGCTTATACACGTTCGACTTGTTCACTAGCCAGTGCGGTAGGGTCTTTAGAGGCCTCGAATGGGGCCAGTGGTTTTGTTCTGAATGTGGTTATTTGACTCTAATATTTTGTTCTTATGAGGAGTAGTGTTGCTGGATTGTGCATGTTGAACTGTATTTCTTTTATCCGATGCGTGAGTTCTTTTGTAATGACTTTCGGTATTTTACCGACCGAGTTTTATTTCGATAACCGCTTCCCTTAACCGAGTTTTTGGCATTATGGCCTTGATCGCTTTGGCGAAATTCTTATGACGGTATTTAGTATTTTGTAAATGGCTTTCGTGAGTTTTGAAATATTACCGTCATCACCTTTTGGCATTTTTGTAAATGGTTTTTAGCACAGGGTTCCGACGGGACCCAGCGCTATGATGTTCCGTGTGATTACACGAATTTTTGGGCATTCTAGCCTTTTTGGCATCGTCCTTTTTGGCATTGAATTATTTTCAAAAACTTGAGTATCTTAGAAATAAATTTCGAGACATATTTTTTTTCAAATGAGTTATTTTCTTGTGGTGTATCTAGGTGCCACAATATATTTCAAAATTTTTCTGCCTCGAGGACCAAAATATTTTGAGATATTTTCAATGTTTTAGAAACACTTTTATTTAGACCCGAGGGTCGAATATTCTGAAAGTTTTCACTAAGAGAAAGTGTCCTCATTTTTATCAAATGCGAAATGGGTCTCCAAAGTCTCGATAACGATGTTTCACGTTTGTACTTTTTGAAGGGTGATACTCAAGATCAATCGGTGTTCTTCTAAATTATTATTAAAATGAGGTTTTCGTTTTTAAAACCTATCCATTCCCGTTTGAGGGCTGGGTATATATGTATGATGTTCGCGTTGTCATTTTGATGTTTGCTCCCGAGTATGACCGAATTGGCGGTGTGAGCGTTGAGTCATTTTCCACACATTTGTTGTGTTAGCCCCTTGTGAGAGGTGGGATGTTGGTGTTGAATATTGTCGCCTCGTGGTGATTTCTGCGTTGTCGCGCATGTGCGAGCTGTTAGAGCTTGGGTTGGTATGGCCGTGTGCATCGGTGATCGTTCCGTTATGTGTCGGTTGTTTAATGTCTTGTTACCTTGCTCCTGTTTTTGTGAATTTCGTGGATGAGGTCGGAGGTAATACCCGAACTATTTTGACTTCCGTATCTTCTCTTTCTCCAGTCTATCGATTCGCTCATGTTCGTTGATACTTTATGAACTTGTTCGTATTTCGGTTTCATCGTCCGAACGAACTGCGATCTTGTTATGGGTCGATCTGGTTATCGCCGTGACTTTTCGGGTTCGGTTCGACCCTTGTGAACCTTGTTCGGGAGTGACATCATCTGGTTCTATTAGTTCTTTTATTCGAAGTGGATCGGATTTGGAACTCTTGTGTTTTCGACTTTGTCGACTCATCATGTTCATTGACATTTTCTGAGCTTGTCCTGCCCCTTGCTTTTGTTGATCGAGCGAGGGTGGTATTAATTGAATTACTCGTTCGTCGTTGTGACCTTTCAATCGTTATTCCCTTTCCTGTGGATCTTATGCGAGTGTGCATCTTGTTGTTTTCACCGGATCATGTTTTGTCTCGAGTCGAGATGTGAACCTCGGAGTTGTCGGTTGAACCTTATTGTTCTTCGTGATCCGAACATGATCGTTCGATTTTTGTCTCGATCTTTGTGGTTCGATCGTTTGATTGTTCGGTTTTGTTGATCTCGTTTCGTGATTGTTGAACATTCGGACTCCTTGAAATTTCCTTAAGTTCGGGAAATTAGTCTCGTTTTCGATCTTCCACCCTTGGGCGGTGGAATTCGTATTTGTTCAGCGTGTGGCTCATGTTTTGATTGATATACCGTTGGGTTGGTCAATCGTATTGATTTTCGTTGGTTGTGTTTTGTGATTGTTCGGATAATCGACTTGATTGTATTATCTGTTTGATGACACTTGTCACTTGTTCATTTTATTATGTCTCTACCGGTGGCATTGTGTTGGTCGTCCTGGAGCGTGTTTTCACGCCGTTTATTCCTTTGCGTTGCTTGTAACGTTTCGCCGATGGGCGTAAGTTACGCATTTCTTGTGTATCTCGTTGAGTTTTCCTGGCGGGGATATTGCTTCTCCCTACTTGTTTTAAGTTTCGGGACGAAACTTCTTTTAAGGAGGGTAGAATGTAATATCCGCAATTTCGAATTTTGGTAATTTTCTTTTTTTTGGTGTATTTCTCGATCGTAGTGACCCTCGTGTACCTTTCAGTGTGTCCTTCCTCTCAACTGTTGAACTGTATGCTCGTTATTGTTGTGCGGAACCGCCGTTTCGGGGTTGCCGTGGATCCATTTCGTGTTATTGGTTCCCAAATATTGATTCCTATCGTTTTATTCTCTTTCCGGATCATTTTCATCATTTTGGGACCCAAAGGGGTGTGGGCAGCGGCACAAGATGTGTGTGCCGCGGCACACAAATTTCTTCGATTGTTGGTCGAGCGAATCAGACTGTGTGCGCGGCACACCCATCGATGCCGCGGCACGATGCAGTCATCGATCGCGGCACACCCGTCCGGTGCGCGGCACACCGTGTGACGTCTGCGACCAAAACCGGTATCTGGGTCTGCGGCTTTACCAGTGTGCCGCGCACACTGTCGAAACACAGGAGTAATTTTCGGCTGTGCCGCGGCACACTTTGTGCGCGGCACACCAAGCGGTCAATCAGGCAATCTCTCGTCCTTATTAGACGAGATCGGCCATTTTCTCCTCCATTTCACTGCGCGAGAGGGAGATCCGGGGGAGAGAACTTCTCAAGCATTCTTCATTCGGGGTCGATTTTCATCATTCTCCTTCGGTTGTGAGGCCGGATTATCAATCTAACGCGTGTTCTACGGATCTTAGTACTTGAATCTCCAAAGGTAATATCTCTAGAACCCTATTTTCGATTAATTTGGGGGTTTTGGGATTTTCTTCCGATTCGTTCCGTTTTGTTGGTGGATTCATGGTGTATACGATTAATATTGTTAGTATCTTTAGTTTTCCTACGGATTCATGGATATTTTGTGGATTTTTACGGAATCGAGAGGGTTTGGTTGTGGTCGCCCTCGTTGTTATTTTTGGTACGAATATACATGAATCGTAGGCGGGTTTCCGGGTGTATTCCATTTCCGTAATCGTCTAGAGTTGGTTGTGATTGTGTTATTCGAATCGTTAGGTTCGGTTCCGTTGATTCCTAGTGTTCGTCGATGATTATCCTTCCGTTCGTTGTCGTCTTCCTTTTCGATGACATCGGGCGTTTCGTAGCTTCCCGGTTGAGCCGTGTTCGTCGGAATACTTGCGTGCCAATTTCGAGGCAAGTACCTTGTCCATACTATTCTTTTTTTGAGGATATGATAATTGGTGATCGTCTTGGTGTGTTGTTTATTTGTTTGAAATGAGTTTTCAAAAGATTTCGGTTCGGCCTCGTTAAAGGCTTTCTTTCAAAATGCGTGTGTGTTTTGTGAACGGCGTGTTTTGGGAATTGATTATGATTTGATTATTTTGAACGTTGAAGGATTTGATGATGATACTCCTATTGTTTAAAGTTATGGAATCGTGTATTCCGTATTTAATCTTGTTATCGTGTTTTGAATAGTTTGATAATGGTGTCGAGTTAATGGCCATCTCTAGTGAGTATTCTTAATGAACTTACATTCTTAGCATGTTAGTTTTGCATGAGTAATGTGTGTGTGTGTATGCTCACTACGGGTTAGATCCGACGGGGTCTCGGTAGGGGTCCACAGAGACGTGGATCGACGAGCTTGCTTTTAACCACTACGGGTTAGATCCGACGGGGTCTCGGTAGGGGTCCACAGAGACGTGGATCGACGGTTAATTGTGGTGCATTTTACAAATGTGACTTATTTATGGCATTTCCGGAAATGAGCGCTTTTGAACGGTTTTCATGATTGCATGCATTGACTAAGTGTGTAAGAGGTAAGTTGTTCGTTTGGCCTACTTGGCTAGGATGGCACTAGAGTATTTTGTTGTTTGTGTTAAATCCTTTATTTGTGGATTTTGATGTTGGGAGACGAACCTTGTGGTCGTTCTTGTGTACTGTGAGTTGATGAGATTTGGGGCTAAAATCCCAATGGTTTTGTAAAAGTCATTTTACGGATTTGGGGCTAAAATCCCAACGGTTTGGTAAAGGTGATTTTACGGAAAGTAAACTTTTGGGGGTGACCCCTTTTGTCTTTGGATTTTGAAAAGTAGGATTTGATAATCCTAAATTGTTTTCTATTAAAACTCTCGATGGCATTCTAAACCGTGTTATAAATTATTTCCATTGATTTATGATATTTCGATTTTGAAAGGTTTTCTCAAACTCTTGCCTCGGGAAGTACTTTTCGTTTCGTTTGGATCTTTGAGGATTCCTGGTTATTGTTATTCGTGGAATGTGAATTGTATGGCTCGTATTTGCACTTTGTTCTTGCACTAGCAAAACAGTGGAGTTTTGCTAACCCCCGAGTATTCGGGGGGTGGATGTCTGTTTTTGCATTCAGGTTTTGGAGCATAACATAGGGTCGGCACGAAGGATGATGAAAGATGATCGATACTAATCACATGAGGAACCGTACTTTGTTTATTGGTTCAGTTGTACTCTATTTTTCCGCTCCTATATTTTCCCGTTGTATGGGTGTGGTTGTATTTTGACCCCTGTGTGGGCATGAGTTGTATTTGAGTTGTATGTATTTGTTGAAAGACCAAATCGGTCTACTGAGTCATTTTAGCCTTAAAGGCATGGTTGAGTTGTTATATGTTGTTACCAGCCTGGTAGATCCTTGAGGAAAGGTTCTACGGCGTGTAATGTCCCTGAGCGGATTGGGGGTGTTACACATTTGGCTCTTGATAAGCATCATCGTCATCAATACCTGTTGTTTCTCCCAGTGTAGCAGCACTAAAAATATTCCTCGTTGTCACAACATTCACTACCTTCCATGTGCCTTTCTTCACCAAGTCGTCCAAATAATACACCGACTTTGCTGATGTAGCAAATACAAAAGGATCACTTTCATACCATGAAGTGGAAGTGTCAATAGATAACAGCCCGTAGTCGTCTTGCATATCGGTTCCAAGACTGGTGTCGTACCATCGACACTTAAACAAGTAAATTGTCATGCCTTCCCCGTAAATTAGTTCTACCACTTCCAAAAGAACACCGTAATATCCACCATATATCATAACCCCAAAATTTTGACATCTTCTTTTTTGGTCTCTCCCAAGGCATACGAATGTGACACCGTTGACTTTGGCCATCGAATAAATTCTTGACATAACCGGCTTCATAGAAAGAAGCATAAGTTCACGCGACCAGTTAGGGTGTCCGTCATCTTGTATGTGTGTCATCTGTCGTAAATAAACTTTTTATGTAAAAAAATATCTTAAGTCCAAAATGCAATAGCAATTGAATGTATACGTACCCATTCTCCAAAATAGTCGGCAAAAGTGTCATTGTAGAATCTAGTGTCACCTCGCACCATATCGCATGACAAGTGGATGTCTTTCCAGTACTGAACTTCTGGACAATTGAGCAATATCCACCAATGTGTAATTCGTGACTCGTACGGGTCTAATTGTCTTCCTGGCAACCTCCCATAGACGTCAACATCAGTGGATATGATAGAAAGATTGAATTGTATTTTATCTGCTGGAATAGAGCGGGAAGGGGGATCGAAGTTGCCCAAATACAACTTGATATGCGTAATACACTCCGACGCAAGGTAAGATTCTGCAATGCATCCTTCAGTGCGAGACTTATTGGCCACGGAGTCTTTGTAATCACCGAGTTGCCTTTCAACCGGTACATCCACATGTAGTGCCTTTGGACCGGTGACCAATAAGCGCACAGGAAGGTGGATCATGAGGTGAGGCATGAGGTCAAAAAGGTTTGGAGGAAATATTCGCTCAAACTTGCACAAGATATAGATGATCTCATCTTGCATTTTACGCAAATCAGATCTCTTGACTTCTCTCGTACATAGTTTCTGGAAAAATCTTGACAATGCAACACACGGCTCGACCACCTGTTTTGGTAAGTACGGTCGAATAAATACCGAAAATAGGCGTTGGAGTAGGATATGACAATCATGACTCTTCAAACCAGTTAACTTGTTCTCCCTGAAATTAACACATCTTCCTATATTTCCGGATACCGGTAGGATATCTAGCGATCTTTATCGACAAAATATCTCGGATTCTACGCTCGCGGTGATGGTGTAAGTTGCCTTAGGCATTTTTGTTTTCCCTTGTGATTTTCAACCACAAATGTTTTCTTATGCTCATTTCTTCCAAACCTTTGCGTGCTTTTGGCCGTCTTTGGTCTTTCCATCCCAACCTAAGGTTGTCCCAACCACACTTTCGCAAACATTCTTTTCAATGTGCATGACATCCAAGAAGTTCCTTATCGGTAACTTGGACCCGGTAAGGCAATTCCCGAGAATATACTTTTGTGCGACCAATACTTATACCGTCGGGCCTTTCGGAGGTTCTTTGCAAGCACATCAGGATGGTTGCTAAAGTGACCAAAATCGTACTCATTAAGAATTGATAGTATTTCATCACTGTCACTGTCGTGGTGGCTCGCCCATTTCTACAGTGCCATCAAATCTTTGCGGCATCCATACGCCACTCATGTTCCTGTCAAGCCATATCCGATGACGCATTCGGATAACTTTCCTCTGATGGTACCTAGCACAATCGCATTCAAACACCTTTGGACAACCTCTATATCCGCTAATAACAGATCCAGACGACATTCCATATGCGGGAAAATCACTAATAGTGCCGATACACATGGCGTGCAAGTAGAACGTCTCGGACGAATAAGCGCCGTGCGTGGGATGACCTTGCTCCCACAACAATTTCAGCTCCTCTATCAAAGGTCTCATATACACATCGATACACTTTCCGGATATCCCGCCCGGACTAACAAGGTCAACATATTATACTCATACGCATACACATCCTCGGAGGAAGATTGTAAGGAATCACTACAACGAGCCATATGGTATATGAAAGACTCATGTTACCAAAAGGGTTGAAACCATCGAGATAATCCAGGCCTCACATTTCGGATATCTGAAGAAAAATTCGGATACTCCTATCTATATGCTTCCACGCTTCTCCATCGAAGGGTGTATCATAGTATCCACATCATTAGTGCGCGGCTCGGCATGCCATCTCATTGCTTTTGCCGTGTGAGGAGACATAAAAAGCCGTTCCAACTGTCCTTGATGGAAAATACCAAAGTACCTTCACCGGTTTCTCTTTTCGAAGGAGTGATCCTATATCTCTCTGTATCACATACAGGACATCTCGTGAGGTCTTCATTAGGATGCCCCCAGAATAGAACACAATCATACATGCAGACGTGGATCTTAATGTAGGAAAGACCAAGATCTTTCAAAATTCGTCTCATTTTTGAATATGTATTAGGAAGATGATGACCATGTGGAAGCATATTACTCGTAAGCTCCAAGTAATCATCTGAGACTTGATGGATGATTTGTTTTCCACCTTTAATCTCATCGTTTCCATGACACAATCAAGAACGGTCATGTTACACCACAGGTATAGAAGTGCATTGGAGTTGAATTAGCTTATTGTACCTGTCAAGCCCAGCAGTATTGCAAGGCAACGGTCTACGGGGTCGTGGGATTTGCTCAGTTGGTACAAACGTCTCGGAAAAACCAAACACATCATCAATCAACCTCCTCTTCGGATCGGTGAACCCGCCGTTACCACTAAATTGTCCGTGATCATACGAAATAACGAGTCGGTGCTTCACCGTGGTATATCCAACATGTATATTTACTCCAAAACCATTCTTCTTTAGGTGTTCCCGGACCTCATCAAATGGAAAAGCGAAACATATCAACTGCGACATCTACATTTATTACATGGGACGGTAGTGCAACGTATTACCACTGTCGTGCTCTTTTACAAATCTCATAAACTGCTTCATCCCATCCATTACACTTGGATCCCATTTTCGTAACCCAATCCAACTCTTATCCATCCTGAAAATGTATACATTTTCCAATATTAATCCAACTAACTAATATTGTTCAAATTATAAATGAAATCACAACAAACAATTAATCATAATGATTATCATCATAAAACTTAATCGTTTTACATAAAAGCTATCGAATGTAACATGAATAATACAAAGTTTCGAAATCACAATAAAAAATACAATAAAATACATACCTTAAAAAAGGGTTTAGCTGACAACCTAGATATAGGTCGTCGGCTAAAGTAAATTATTTTTTTTTTTAAAAAAGGGTTTAGCCGACAACCTAGATCTAGGTCGTCGGCTAAACCATTACATTATTATTTTTTTTTTCGGAAGGAGTTTGGCCCGACCTAGATCTAGGTCGTCGGCT